>CM075850.1:128280792-128315792 GCA_037975125.1 Latrodectus hesperus
TATAGTTATAATCTAATCAACAATATTAATGTCTTCAGACTGATTTATTTTCATTCGCAAACTTGAACAAAAATGTATCCATGTGTTGAATATGAAATGAACAATTTAGAAAATTCAAAGCACTTTATTTATTATAACTTCTACCGTCTATATAAACAAAGTTGTACTTTTATCTTAACAGTATGAATTAACATACTGTAAATATTCCTTTTGTCTTCTGTTTTGAATTACGAATGAAATACAAAGTTTTCTACTAACTTTCTACTGACCTACTACAAACACACTTAGAAACGTATTCTTATACGATTTGTCTAACAAGACATTCTAATATTACATGTAATGTGCGTTCTCGCCAAGGGCTTAAGGCATTTTAATTTTCATTACATAATTGCCTTCAGGAAAGACTGTTCATGGGATAAGTGTGAGGTATCCCATATGAGATTTCTAGCCAAATCTGGCTTCCTTTGTTTTGATTATAAGTGTAGCCAGTTTTACCTTCGGTTTATTTCCAATTGAATTTTTGTTGCTTTTTCGATTTTTTTGTTGAAAGGTTTGATTTTTTCTCGTTTTTAAGTTACTTTTGTGTTACATATATATGTTTTTTTTAAGTAGCAACAGTGTTTAAATTGCTTGGCGACAAAAAAAAGTCGCAATAGTTGCCAATGTGGGGATAAACCCTACTAGTTACCTGTTCATTGATAAAAGACAGAATTTACGTTTCGTGAAAGAAGAAATTCGGAAAAATCCCTAGCCTTCACAGCGACAGATGTGCTTACAGAATTAAAAAGTTTTGTTGTTCAACAGTGGCTAGGATCGAACTCGGTGATTTTCACTTTGAATAGTGGTGAGTTACACACAATGCCACTGAAAAATCCACTGATACGTAGCTGAAAATGAAAAGAAATTGTGAAAAATTATACATACTTAATGTCTATACTATTACCGTCATGATAATTTCTTAAAATTTTTAAAATCTCTAACAATATTGATTATTTTTACATTTTTAAAGATATTTTTTAAACGTCAACTCAATTATAAAACATTTTTTCTATCTTATTAATTTTCAGCTTTAAATTTATTTGGATTTCTTATTTGTCTTTTAATGTTTGGACATTTCATGAATTTACAAAATACTAATCTAAAATTTTGTTTTATGGTTTTCATTCTCATTTTTCAATTAATTGTGCTTCCGCAAAGTTATAATTGATTCTCTGAAATTATTTTCCTGTAAATAAATGGAAACTATATAACTATAACTTCTTTAGTTAAATTATTCATATTCCTAAAAAAATCTTAAAATTACCATTATTTTTAAAGTGCATAAAATATAAAAAGCTTACAAAAAATTTAAAATATTCATAAAATGTGTAAAAAAAGCAATTAAATAAATAAAATACATGCCATATACTTTTATTTGGTTTTGCCTAGAAAATGAAATCGTAGAAAAGTATCAACCTTCTTATAAAATTTTTTATACATCAGTGTAAATATTTTTTGACATAAAAATGATTTATAATTTATGATTTCAAAAGGAAATAGTTAAAAATATAGCATTATTTAAGACCCAAGAAATCCTTTTAATCTTCACGCTATAAATAATTTGGTAATCGAATGAGAAACTATATATTTAATATTATAAAAAACACACACACACACATAAAATTAAAATACTAGACGAACAGTTGCACCGTCAATTTTTAGCCCTATAATCAAACTTTACAACCTCCCACCAGACAAAGACTTAAAAAAAAATAAAATTATAAGTTGTATTTTATCTTTTGATTTGCAAGATCAGTAAGATTATCTGATCACGTTTACTAAATGTAATAAACTCTGATACGGACATGATAAAAAACCGGATTTAGTTTGGAAAATATTTAATTTCATAGTTATAGAAATAATTAATTATCCTCTTATGTACACAACTGATCGTTGCTGGAAATTTTTAATTTTCGTTAGATGAAACATATGAATTTCTTCATTCAAACCATTAAATTTTTCCTATTTATCTAAAAATAAATTCAATTAATTTACTTTTTATGAGTCGTTCAGTTCTATTTCTAATTTCCAAAGAACTGAACGAGTATTGGAATTAAGATATTTAAAAATCACGATTTTCTTACATTATTTTAAGAACCATCTACAAGTCAAAGAAAACACAGGTTCACATTATTTTAAGAACTATCTACAAGTCAAAGAAAAAAATTTTCAATAAAATGACGACACTGTTTTTTAACCCAAAAATAACATTTTTTTCTAATTTAGATCACGTGAGAGGCTATAACCTAAACATGTTTCAAGCCATGCATAATGTTGAGTTGATTCAATTGAATGCCCATGGTTTGCAATGTATGAAATTGCAGCAATATTTTTATATGCTTACTCTGAGATGTATTTCAGTACTTACAACTCTATTCACAAGCAAGCTAAAACAATAAAAAATTATTACGAAATTTTTTTTTAATTTTCAATGCAAGGTTAAGCTTTTAATTTATATAGTGTATGCAATGAATAGCGATCTTGAAAACTCTATTATCCCACACTCTTTCTTTCAGAAATTATGTATTTCTTAATTCACACACTTATGGGAGATCATGTAATGTGGAATAATAACAAAAAACTCTATAAATACGTTAATACAGAAAAAATGACATGAATCCGTTGTCTTTACTTGGGAAGTAGAACACTCCACGTATTTCTTTATTTTATAATATAACTACTACTAATTACATAAGTGTAATTAATAATCCGCATCCGTGTTTTTGGAGCTCCAGACTTGATATTTAATTTCCAATAAAAAAAATAGGGAAAATTATAAATAAATATGAAAAAGAAAAATTTATTTATTAGTAACGGTTTATTTTAATCTTGATTTATATCGAATGAAGAAACAAGAAAAAAACAAAATAACAGTAAAATTCATGATTTAGTAAAAGAGATTATATGACCTGGTGTTGGTGTTATTTCAGTTAGTTTTGTTTGTCCTACTTCTTCCCCAGGCATGACGCTTCCTTTTCCGTATTATACTTCGTCTGTTTTTGTTAGCGGCTTTAAATGTGCTTCAGATAGGTATCTTAGGAATTCCTTGATTATCCATATATTTAACAGTGTTTTATTGAACAACAATAAAACGCAATTAATTATTTTGGTATAAGTATGATGTATCTCCTCAAGGGATTTCTCGCCAAATCTAGTATATTTTGTTTTGATTATAATGTTGCCAATTTGTGTTTTTGCTCCATTTCGGAATTTGTTTGTTAGGTTTGCTCTTTTTCTCATGTTTTACGCTATATTTGCGTCCTATATATGATATTTTTTAAGTGACAACAATGAACTTTTTGTTCAGAGTTTCAATTGGGCGGATTTAGAGAAATTTTCCGTTCCAAAATCATGCGTTTAGCTTAACGATGAAAAAAGTGGCGAAGTCGCTAATTGGGGGATATATCCTACTAGTTCCATTATTTAATAATTTTATGACATAAGAAGAGAATCGATGCAAATATTTTTAATAATATTTTTGCTTTTTCAAATAGACTTTAAGCTATTTTCAATTTACAGACATTCGCTAAACAGAAGATATTTGGTTAAGCTATTTCCTTGCGTAAAACTAATTAGATATGTCATACAATACGCAGTTCTGCTCTTCCAATGTAAATCTCTTAACATATCCTATATCAGTCTCTTATAAGATTGATATAAGTCTTTTCTTTTTTTTACCTAAATACTTATATACGAAATGTGTATTCCATGATTTCTAATTTTCCATATTTTAATTTCCCCACAGACCTCTCAAATTATTAGTGTAATAATCTTTTTTTAATAATTGCATAAGCTTCACGTTTTCCTACTTTTTAGTGGCATATTTTTGGTCCATAAGTTACTATGCCTTTAACTACTTCAATTTAGGTTTAATTTTAAAAAGCGCATCCTTCGCTTTATCTTTCTCCCCCTACAGAATGAAATTTTTCAGATGGTCTAAAATTTTAAATAAATCAATTTACACTTTTATATCTCCTTACATATTTCTAGCTTTATCGACCAATGACTGTGGTCAGCGTCTTTAACTTCCAAGTAGTAGTATTATGGAAGGAATTATATTAAAAACAAATCAACAAGGATTAATTGAGAGAACTTTTTTTTCTTACTTCAATCATTCATATCATTTTTATCAGTTCTGAATTTTTATGCAAGTGTTCATGAAGAAATGTCATTTTTCCGAAAGAGAAGGATAGAAAACTTGTTCAATGATATGATACTTTGCCGGAAATCTGATTAAAGTTTCCTAAGCCTTTAATTAATATATTTGCCACAATACCGAAATATTTTTATTCATTGCTGTGGACCAGCATCGGGTTAATTTTCAATCCACCTGCTCAGCAACGAGGTAATTGGCCCACATTTCAAATGCTTTTTCACTGAGACGGACACTTCAATCTGAAACAAAGTTGCTATAATGATAGGGGTGGAGATATTATGTACAGTTATATCCAAAATGCTCCTGCTTTTTTTGTATACAACAACAGATACTGATTTGTCTTTTCCCACACACTTCTACAACTCATCCGTTTGAAAGAATTGCTCTTCAACCTTTGGAAGTTATCACTATGCTAGGGGTCAAAAGAAGGACGAGAATAATATATTCATTTTATATTTTAAATTCATATAATTAAATTCATTTTATATTGTTATTTCTGTGTCATCATTATGCACAGTTAATTTAATGATCACAACTCAGAAAATTTATTACATAAGGCTCGTTCTTTAGAAATGAGGAAAATTTTGATAGTAATTATATTTATACGTAAATATTTAAATTTAATAACTTTTTATGATGTTATGTTATTATAATGTTACTTATATTACTTCATAGCTATTATTATCATTTTTAAATGTAAAATTATTTTCATGAAATGCACATTTAAATATATGTCAATATTTTATTTTATAAAACTAGAATATTTTCATTTAATTTAAAAACACAATATCTAAAGTTATCCTTTTTATATTACTTAAAATTATTGCAAATAGTAATATAAGGTTAATATTAGAAATACTCAAAAAAATTCAATAGTTTATTATTTAATTACACTATTTTGCTAAGTTATTACTTTGCCAAGTTTAATGAAAATAGGCATAAATGTATTGTACGCGTATCAGATGTAACAGCATACAAAATATATATGACTTCAGTGTAAAATCGGGTACCCCTACGTTTGGCGACACATTTCGAAGATAAAATTTAATTTCTAGTTATCTTAAAAACCCTCTTTTTAAATAGTGAGTGGCTGTCATCTTGTTATTTACTTATTGGCTCTTATCTTGACGGGAAAAAATAGTCAAAAAAATCAAGTGGTACCCGGTAGTAATCTATTAGCAATATGTATTTCTTTAAGTAACAAAAGAAAGCTTTTACTCTTTAGGAGTAACTTCCCAGACCTTAAAAGTGAATTATTCATGAGAAATTAGCCTGTTCTCTGAAAAATATTCACTTGTAAAATAATCAAGTATTTCGAACAAATATGAACATTAAAAGGGAAAAATTAGTCTCAAGAATTATATATCTCAGGTGAAAATAACAAACAATTAACTTTTATTATTTTTCTATTAATTTACAAGTCAGAACAATAAACAATATTTATGTTTGAAGCTAAGTGTATTTTGAAAGTTATATGTTTGTTATACATTTAAAAACCTTTTCTATGTTTCAATAGGAGGACAGTTATTAAAAAAAAAAAAAAAACTAACGTTAAAACAGCAAAATTCATTTGAAACAGTTATCTCATAAAATTACGGTTATCATGGAAAATTTTATTTTTTATGTAAAGTTAATTCAGAAGTACATTCCTCGGTTTCAGATCTTTTCAAATCTGTTCAATAAAAAATAATTAAAGGAATATAAATGATTAATTTGATATTTACAAATGTTTAGAAAATTCATTCGTTATAATTGAATTTTCTACTGTATGTTTTTTTAGTATATACACTAAAAATGTTTAAGTAAATATAGTTGAGAAAAATGACAACAATTCTATTCTGTAACACAAAAGCATTTTATGTATTTCTATATACTTTTAATATATACTTTTTGCGCTGAATAACTAATCCTGCAGGCACTTGTTGCTTTTGAATGAATTCATAATAAGTCCACAGCTAGGCAAACATCTATTATCTCATTACGGTTGTATTCACTTCAATTTTGTAAAATAACTAAATTATCCATTTTCCCCTTGTTGGAAGTTCCTTTTTACACTTCATTCTACCGTAAGATTGCATCCCATAATATTCCATATTTCTCCCTTTCCCAAAGTAGTCTGTCCTAGCGCAGGACTTGTGGAAAACAGGTTCCAGGGAGAGGGATGGGACAAGATCGAATACATACGGGGGTGGGAGATGGTAGAAGCTGTTCGGATGGAATGTATTAGACTTAAGATTGACTGAATATTATGGAGCAGCTGATTCAAATATCAAAGTCTTAGAAGCCCAGCAAATCAAAATACTTAGACTAATTACTAACTCAGAGTTTTACTTTAGAAATCAGCAAATAAGAGAGAACTTGGGAATCCTGCCCCTAGCCCGTTACCTTAAATTTCTTGCATTTAATTTCTACCATAAAATATACACAATCAACAATAGTGAGATTCAGGGTATTTAACTTTACAGTCCTTGTGACCTAACGCATTTCCACAGGCGAATCAGATGTAACGAAGCGTGTAGCGAAGCAGTGTTGAGAGTAAAACCTCTCACCAATATCTCTATTTATTCAAATAATTCCAAACGGAAAAGAAAGAAGAAGAAGAATTAATGGAAATCATTTCTCTACCTAAATGAAATCCTGTGAGAAACCAAATTGTAAATAAATTGTGTGCATCCTGTAAATATCTCAATTTTATTTAATCTTAAACAAATATGGGAAAAAATTTTTTTTCTTCTTTGTCTTCCGTTGTAAATATTCTAACGGAACTTTGTGTTTATCAAGAATTATTGTCATCAACCTGTGTTTTTTTTTTTGTAACTCCTTTCTAAATATTTTAACATAATTTGTGTGCTTCAAAGAATTATTGTAATCATCCTGTGTATTTTCCTTATATTTTCCTTTGTAAAAAATTTTATAGGAGTTTTATGTGTACCAAGAATTAATGTCATCATCTAAGTGTTTATTATTAGGATTACTCAATTACATAGTCAAAAAACACAAGTCATGCAGAGTGCATCCAGTGGGAGCACTTACCTCAATATCTTTGTATAATTCATTATTCTATCTTTATTTCTGATTTGTTAATCACCAAGCCAAGACTATCCAAGGACTCTAATTTATTAGTAAACGAGGTACATGGCCAAGAGGCTACAGATCTCCCTCTCTCTCTCAATCCTACACAAAAAAAATGCTGAGTTGAGAGTCTAACTCCAGAAAAGACTTAGTTATTCAAGTCTGACGCACTACTGGATTCTAGAGACTGCAAATCACAAAGTTGAAGTTATCCAATCCTAAGAGCTCTCAGACTGGAGAAGATGGTGTATACTCTTGTAATACGAGTCCAGATTATGAAAGACAAGCTGAAGGAATGAACTTACAGGTTTTCCAAGTCCTCAAAATAGGCTGGACTATAATAGAACTTACCTCCCTAAGTCGATGTTTTTCAAATATAAGTTATTTTCCAGCCAATATGATTATGTTTTTAAGTGTGGCACAATCTATTTTATTATTTAAATTAATTAGTATAAATTATGAGTGCCATAAGCACTTCAGCATGCTGTTAGTAATACTTACAAATTTGAAACAACATCTGTAAACAAATTTTGTATGTATCTAAATGCACTTGTAATTTCATGATTTTGTAATTTTTTAATGAAGTAATTTTTTAATTACCAAAACACAAGTCCAGTTTCTGCATCTATTTTACGGTTTGAATCTGGGAAGAAAATAATAATGAATACACAACGCAATGTTAAAAAAAATAATATATTTCAATTGAAAATATTACATGATAACCGTAATTACCTACACAACATTACCGCTCTCATTATGGGAAATGAGTGAGATCGAATCCGTGCATAATCGAAGATTTGTCACATTCACAAAGATTACTGGAGTCTAGGACGCATGAAATGGATTGTGGTAACTCGAAGTTAATTATTACCTCCGAGGTGACAGGTCAAGTTCCAGGAGTTCCTGCTGTTAAATTATAGAGCTCTCATCCAGAAGCTGAAAAAAATTAACTATAGCCTGGATACATGGAAGTATACCAGTGCACACAAACATCAATATCCTAAATTAGAATTGAACTTATTATCTGTACAATCGCAGGGTATAATGGAAATCTATTCTGATACATGCTCGATTGATGGCACATGAAAATCTTTCGCTGTAGTATAATGTGTAGTTCTTTTCTTTTAGTACGTTAAAACTTAATCAAAACTTTATTATACTGAAATTATTAATTTATATTTCGTTAAAATGAAATATACTGAATGAAATTATCATGCAACAAAAAACACTTATGAAGATATAACTCATTTTACTGCTACGGAAACCGTTTGTTTAAAGAATATTATTAACTTAATTAATATTTTGATTATGAAAATAAACGCTCTTATATTAGTATCTAGCTGATTATTGAATACATAAGGTTTTGAAACTATTTTCAGTACAATTCATGAGTTTCACTGTTATTTCCCCATGAATACTAATAGTTGTTCGAAGTTCTGTGAAGAAAGTGCATCATTTTTGCTTCGCGGTGGCAACATAGTTTTGGCTTTCACTGCAATGCAAGTTTTTCCCCTTTTAGCACTTGTCAAGAATACAAAAGCCTCTAATTCTTGATGAGGCGTATTTCCGTTGTACCGTGGACCACCTCACAATAATCACATTCTAAAGCCCGCCACACACGATACAATTTTTCCATACGATTTGTTGGACGTGAACAAGTTGTACCGTCTGTGGTGAAGTTGGACAGGTTCACGAAAATTCAAACAAGTTCTGATTTTTCTTCCAACATGGGGGTTACAAGGAGTAAATAATTGCTTCCTGTTGTCGCGTGTCTTCTCCCACAGGGCTACAAATTGATTCTTGGCGACACTTGGGAAAATTTTTGAAACTTCTCATTTACTGAAACTTAGATTTCTGTTATACAACACCTCACAAACACTTTTACTTTTTCACTTTTTCACTTTTTAAAAATGTCCATGAAGCATATATTGCAAGAATTCATTGAAGTATATAGAGATGAGCCTTGTTTGTGGCAAGTAATGAGTAATGATTATACGAATAAAATAAAAAAAAGTTAGAGCGTACGAAAAATTATTGAAAATATATAAAAAAAATAGATGAAAATGCTTCAATTTTTGTGTATTTATAATTTTTATGGAGATACACATATAAATTTAAGGGATCTCGCGTCTTCAAGCACAAATAACCCTTTACACATGCTATTAAGATGCCATTTTTACCCTTTAAATATATCGACCATTTTATAATTTCCCAGAATTTGATTAGATATATTTATGTGTATTTATATAGTATTCATAATACATATATACAGTTGCAAAATATATTTAATGTGTTAAGTACTAATTTCTTGATATATAATAATAAAACTAACAATTAATTAGCACTTTTATTAGTATCCATATCTTATATTTTCTAAACATAAACTTTTAAAAGTTAAGTACTTTATTTAGGATTAAATAAAAGCGTCTTGCCATGGTAGTTTGCCTTCATTGGAAGCAAAATAATTGGCAAACTTTTTTCGAATGAGTTTTGCTTCATCGGAATAATTTCTTTGTTGCCCTATTTCTAATCCAGTTAAATAATCATTTGACCTTAAACCTAATTGTTGAATACAATTTTTCATTCATCCTCATGTAATTCAAGAAATCTTTATCTTCCGATTGTATTTCTGTAATTAAATTTAGATGTGAAAGAGATTCACGCTGGAGCAGCGAATTTTTTGCCCATTTCTTTTTCTTATTGTTTGTTTGCTTTTCACCATCATCACAGTCCAAAGCAACAGCCAATAATACTTCTGTGCTTAATTTGCTCATGTTATATGATAATATTTAATGGCAGAAATTACAAGCAGACAAATGAGTACAACAATAAATACGTCAAGTCAGAAAAAGTGACTGAACAACAAATTATTGAAATTTTTGGCGATTTTTGATTTCATTTACATGGCACACATTTTAAGCCAAAAGCAATAAATGTTGAAAAATGGCACCCTTAAAAATAACTTCTCACCCCAGATGTGCCTCCCCTTCTGTGGTCAGCAGAGTTTGAGGGGACTGTGTGCTTAATTACTTCCTACCCCTTCCAACAAATCGTATGGAAAAATTGTATCGTGTGTGGCGGGCTTAATGACTTACAGTGGGGAAGCACATCAATCGCTGTCAGCTGTAGAAACCAACATGTGCTCGTAGTTTGTTTTGTGAATGTTCTGCTCGAAAATTTTCTCCTTACTATAATTTTTTATTACCAGAAATATCAATTTTTTATTTAATTATTTTTTAATTTAGTATAAAATATCTCTATAGTATAATTTATTTGTAGAGAAAACTTAACATAGATTTATTTAAAATTCATTATTTAACAACAAAGATGTTTAAACGAAAAACACATAAAAAGAATAACATTAAATTGTCGATTAAAACTGTATAATAGCATTCGAAATCAAAACTAGTGAGTGTTCTTTATAAAGATGACGCTGAAAAATTTTTTATCATTTTGTTTTGTATAAGCAGTAAAATAACTCTTGCAACTGAACTCTCGTTAAACAAAAAACATTTAGTTTTTCGAACAAATGATCACATATTTGGCACAAAGTTTACTTTTGCGAAAAATTATGTTGTCTAGCGCCATTTTTTCTCTTGTTGATTTAATTTTACACAGTACCTTTAACATTATCTTCGTTTTAGTGTTATCAGTCTTTAATAACAGTAGATGTCTTAAGGATTATTTATTAAGTCATATGTTTGTTTTATTCCACTGCGCCCAAATTCAGTAGGCACGCCTTTTATTTTCTAAAGGTATTTGCAAAACATAATCATTGAAACTCTCTTTTTGAGGATTTGACTTTATTGGCTTCCATGATTTTATCTTTTCTAAAATAAACTAAAATTTAAAAATTTAAATTTTCCTTACCGATTTAAACTAACCATAAAGTATATGTTTTACCTTGTCTTTTCCCTTTTGCTATTTCTTCTCAAGGTGTTAATGTTTGAATCCATGGAAAACGGCTTCTCAAACTGATGCTTTGCTCTTCACATAAGAAATAGTTTTTCTATTAACAAAATGAACTTCGACGTTATTCTTAGATTTGTCAGTGGAGAACTTCGCCTTATTTGCTATCACTCGATGAATGCGATTTTAAGGCATTCTGCAAATTTATTATCAAATCGGATATACGACGACGTCTCAATACGATGTAACGTAGATGAAACATTACATGATATCATGGATATTTTAAACTAACGAGAATTGTAATAAAGTGATGTTGCCATAATCTCAAGTGGTACGAAAGAAATAACCACTTTATGGTTAATAAGCTTTATATACAATAGAATGTAAAAAATTAGAATTCTGATTAACGCTTACGGTTATCAGAAATTAAATAAATAAAAAATTAAGATGTCTTTATGTGAACCACAGAAAAACTTGGGAATAAAAAATGAAATATTAGGCCAAAGAAATTTAAAACTTTATTTGTTTTGAAACTCAAAAAGTTTCCATTTAACTTAGAAATTTCAAGAAGTTTATTTCAAACATGGATTTTCATATAATTTTTTATTATTTATAATAACATGCAAATTTATAAACATTCTAATACTGAACTCAATATATACATGCATGTATTAAAGTTTATAGTAATTTGTTAAAGAACAAATTCCTTTTGAAGAAAAAAACTATTATCCAAATTGTGATAAAAAACATTTATATGTTTATTTTGTACAAATAACTATCACAAGTTTTTCAATGATGAATGAATACCAATACATCTCTCTTGAGATAAAGATTTAATTTGTATGATTCTGTGGTGTTTTTTCATTATTGATATTCTTGACAAGTATTTCGATCACTTTGTAAGCATTTGTACTCAATAGAACATATTAAAATGGAGAGATCTAAAATTAAATGCAATGAATCACATGCTCCCATACTTTTTATACATCAGGAACAATTAAATAAATGACTTTTTTCACTAAGACTCTAGCATTTTGTTCTATAATATGCAAAAACAACATAACTTTAATACAAATAATTTCGAGTTCACTTTAAAACATCAATTTAACTTTGAAATAATGGTCCATGGTAGCCAAAGTGGTTAACCCTTCTGGAAGGGTGGGGTTCGATTCCCAATGCCGCCATGGTCCACCGAGTACATGTGATATACGAGCTTGTTAAATCTGCGTAATCGAAAGTCCTGTGGTCGGTCTTCAAACAGTTACAATGTGTGTAATGGTGATTTCATGTGTGTAATGGTGTAGAGATGATTTCCTCTCCTCCAGATCAAATTTTAGGGGAATTCTCTGGTGGTGCCATCTATCGGAGGAGTCTTAGAGCAAAGTCGTACTTTTACCATCGTGGTGCTCTGTTTAAGCGAAAGGCGCCCCCTACTGATTTGAATTCGCATAACCAACGGTAAATCGAGCTTAGCTTTTTCAAGTATCATAAGTAACAACCAGAATTATTGGAACAATTCTTTAATTGGATCTTTCTTAGTTTTCTCTATTTTTCCTTGTTTCGTAATATATTGGAATTTTTTTAACACTGATCCCTAATAAAATCCTGAGATACATAAAAGTGCATTTTAAAATTTCATTCATCCCCAAGCTGGAATTCAGTACCAAAGGTTGATTCAAGGATTTATTTTATCAGTAGGCTTAAGAATTTTATTAACTTACAAAATTTTATAAAAGAAAAAACCAAAAATTCTCAAAAAATGAAAAAAATAAAACAAAATATTTTATTAAAATATATGACAACACACACTTTGTGTTTTAACTCATGCATAAAGACAAATACCCTGAAGTTAGTTACCCAACAATTACCGCATGATAATTGAGAACTGAATATTTCATAAAATGTGTCTTTCAATTCATACCATTAGAATAGTAAAACAGTTTATTTTTATTATAGTATACGATAAAACAAATATAGACTTTGGTAAAAAAAGAAAATACTACAAATGGCGCTAGTTTTAAAAGGTGAAATAATTTAATATATTGTTAGAAGTACTACTGAGAGAAATAACAATGTCTAAAACATGAGAACTGTATAGTTAAAAAAAATACAACTAAATAGTCTAAAACATCAAAACTTTTAAGTGCCATTTCTATACAAAAAATCTCCATTGTGATATGTATGTATAAAATAAATATAGGTACACTAATTAACATAGGATATTACGTCATAAACAGATTATCATAATATTCATCCATATATTGGATTTCATACGAATTTAAGGGTATGCGAAGTTCAAATACGATATTTGAAATGTTATTCTTTCTTTATGAAATTATTTCGGTACTTAAAAATCAAATGGTATTTGCTGAATATGATAAAGATACAGAAAATGACTGGCAGATTGACAGAGACGTTGAAAATTGCTCAGAAGTAAGTCTGTGTTCACGCATGGATAGAAAGATCTTCGCTTATGAGTTCAAGTATTAGGACAATGAAAATAAAGACTGAAACTGAACACCTTGATCTTCTCCGTAAACAAACTGAACGAGATTGATGAGCTCTTATTTGTAATGTGTATTCAAATTTTTCTTTTTTATGTTTATTCAATCTCATGCAAAGGACTCTCGTTGGGAGCACTTTAACCTAAGCAAAATATTTTCTTAATCTTTAGTGTTTAAATAACCTTATGTTTTGAAATCATTATGTTAATCTAACTAAAGTTAGGTGTAGAAAAATTTCTTAGGAACAGAAGGTACAGGGCCATTTAGGCTAGGAACCTAACAAACACTAGATTGATGTGCTTTCAAGCGTAAAATTCCGGACCACCTCCAGATCTCCAAACCATCCATAATGAGATTCAACTAGCAGAAATTGTTAGATACACCCTGATAATTAGTTAGAATAATAACCCTCATCTTCTTGATATCCATTGATTTATTTATGCTTACAAACAAAATATTGCAACATTCAAAAAGAGGAATTCATTTATTGGTTCTAACTTTACAACTAGCAACACTTCTGTGGAATGACTATAAATATAGACGGCACCAGATCTTACAAATCATGTAAGAACTGTCCTGAAGAGGAGCTCATTCCGGAACATAATTTTATCTGTCCGGCCATCATAAGAAGTTTACAAGCTATTGACGAATTTTCCTTTCCTCCTCTTCTAGCGGTTTCATTACAATATTATTAATACACAATGTTTTTTTTTTTTTCAGATCTGACCGTCTTGATCTAAAACCCATACTACATTTATAAATAAATTTGTAATGAAAGCAATATGAGAACTTTACCGCTGAGTCGGTGATATTTTAGCAGCTGCAATCCATTGTTGATATTTCTAAATAGTATATTGAATCCTTGTTGAAAGTCTATCCCAAAAGTGTTCCCAGTGTAATCTTCGAAACGTGATGGGAACAATAATCAAAGCATGTGTCCTTCCATTATGGTATCACAACTAGCTGTATATATATATATATATATATATATATATATATATATATATATATATATATATATATATATATATATATATATATATATATATATATATATATATACATATATATATATATATATATATATATATATACATATATATATATATATATACATATATATATATATATATATATATATATATATATATATATATATATATATATATATATATATATATATATATATATATATATATATATACATATATATATATATATATATATATATATATATATATGATAAATCAAGTTTTCTTAAACAGTTTTAAAAAAAATGTTTAAAATTTAAATTTTTATTTTTAGATGTTGTTAAATTATATCTTACTGATTAAGTGATGATACATAATGAATTTTAAAGTACGGCTTAAAAATTCATTATGTATCATCACTTAATCAGTAAGTAAATGAATTCTTCCGTTTATTTAATATAACTTATAAACGTTCAGTTTTAATATGATTATAAGCTAAACTTTCTATGTTCACAAAGTAATTCGAAGTTGTTCTAGTTCAATCAGTACATTAAAACGTTTAACGATATGAAAACGCTTAAAAATACTCTACTGGCCATTAAAATTACTACACCAGGAAAGCAGCACACCACACACGTGAAATTTGCATGACAGGTAGAATTTGCTGTGATATGCAAATGATTAGATTTTCAGCGCATTCATACAAAGCAGGCGACAGTAGCGACATCTACAATGTATATAAAACCAGAGATTTGACAGCAATTTTCTCATACTCAATTTCCGTTTTAACATTGTTTTCGGCAAAGAAAGTTGTTGTAATGCCTCGTGTAAGAAGAAGAAATGCCTATCAGCACCTGTCTGACTTTAATCGAGGAAGGATTTTAGCCTACCGGGATTGCGGTTTATCGTACCGCAATATTGCTGCTCGCGTCGGTCGAGATCCCATGACTGTTAGCAGTTTCAGGACAATCATACGGAACGTCATGCAGGATCTCAGCAACCCCCCATTACTAACAGCAAAGAAAACAGACATCTTATCCGCATGGTCACAAGGGATCGTACAGCCACGTCACGAACTCTCAGTCGAGAAATGGAGTCATTTGCAAGGCAACAAGTTTCTGCTCGAACAGTTCGACGACATTTGCAGCAGCATGGATTGTCTGCACGGCGACCATGGCTTCGGCTACCATTGACTCTGCGTCACAAACAGGAACACCTTCAATTGTGTGATCAGCGACGAACCTGGACGTGGGAATGGCATCATGTCATCTTTATAGATGAATCTCGGTTTTGTATACAGGACCATGATGGCCACGCCGTGTTTGGAGGCATCGTGGAGAACGTGCATTGCCAGCTTGCATTGGACATCGCCATACTGGCCCATCTGCTGGAGTGATAGTATGGGGTGCCATTGGATACACGTCTTGATCACCTCTTGTTCGCATTACCGGTACTTTGAACAGCAGCCGTTACATTTCCGATGTGTTAAGGCCCGTGGCTCTGCCATATCTTCGAGGCCTCCCTAATGCTTTGTTTCAACAGGATAATGCACGACCGCATGTCGCCCGTACTGTTTTGAACTTCCTTGATACAGAACAAGTTTGAATGTTACCCTGGCCAGCACGTTCTCCTAATCTATCACCAATTGAGAACGTGTGGTCAATGGTTGCCGAGCGATTGGCACGCCATCACTCACCATCCACTACTGTCGATGAACTGTGGCATAGTGTTGAAGCTGCATGGACTGAGATCCCCGTACATGCCATACAATCTCTGTTTGACCCATGCCTTGGCGGATAAATGCTGTTATTGCAGCCAGAGGTAGCTGCTCTGGGTACTGATTTCTCAAGATCTATACATCCTAATTTCCTGTAAATCTATTCACTTGTTCTTTCCATATAATGTTTGTGTCCAATAAATATCGCATTGTTATTTGCATTCCTTCTTGATGTAGCAATTTTAATGGCCAGTAGTGTATATACCGTTCATGTTGATTGCCCGAAACTTAAATTTGTTTGATTTATTATATATATATAAATATATATATATATATATATATATATATATATATATATATATACTGCTGGACAATTGCTAAGGACAGATAACACTATCATCCATAGCAACCACAAAATGAAAGGAAGCAAAATGTGGAAAATTAGAATAAGTGCGGGATATAGTAAGAAGAAGTATGCGTATGCAATTTTTTTTCCACGTCTGTTTATCACGTGATAGCGTTCATTAGAGCTTTAAAGGTTTTGACGCGTGTGGACGTTGTTGTTTTAAGTCAAAGTTTTACTGGAAAGATTTAATAAACGAACTTGAAATTTTTGGCATGTCTTTTCGACATCACTTAGATGATTTTATGCGTGGCAAAATTATTGGAAAGATCGAAGAAAGGCGAAAAATAACAGATGTATAGCAATAAAATGCGTTGTAATTTGACATAATTGCATCTATTTTGACCGAAATATTTTTATGATTGCTTGCACTCATAAAAACTTTTTTCAATATACAATTTGAAAGAATGACATCATCAACAATTATAATTTCGTTTTCAATTTGCATTATATAATACCGTTTTCATTAAATAATAAGATTTTCAGTTTACATAACAATTGCCACATAATTTAAATAAATTAGTGAGTTGTCTTCTTATATTTTATTAGTATTAGAATCTGCTTCCATCATCTTTTTAAATTAAATATCATATTTTTATGTTTTATCTGAAAGATTAAATTTATAGAAAATTTTTGACCAATTTTATCTATTATATATTATTTTACAGAAACAGAATTAATTGATAAATGTTGTTTGGTCTTACATTCTGACATCTCCTGCTGCATTTACGTTTTTTTATTTTATTATTTTTATTTTTTATTAAAAATTTATACATACTTGTAATTTTGTATATTAATGAGTCCTTTTCATTTTTTGTTTAAGTCGGACTTAAGACGACATCTCCCTGACGATGCAACGTAGATTAAAACGTTGTCTAACGTCATATATATTTTGAACCAATGAGAGTTGTAATAAAGTGGCGTAATCAATATTTCAACTGGAACGCAACAAACTGTCATTTTATGGCTAATAACGTGATATGTGTTTGTTTATGGTGCTATAAAAAAACATGGCCAATGTCGACTAATTTTCTCTCGTTTTTAAGACTTTCCGGAAGTGATTAATAGCATTGATTTTGTAAAAATCCCTAATCATACTGATAACAGCTTGGTTTGGTCTATGACAATTGCTCTGACATCCTCCCACTTTTTCAAAGAATGAACGAGGGGTGGTGCACAAATAAAATCAAAACCGAAACTGATGGTCTAATTTGGCTATAACTATTTTACTGAAAACACAATTTCCAGTATAGAACTTTGAAGTTTAATAAGCAAGCAATATCATTCAAGAGAGATGAAAAACGATTATTGGTCCTTTGGGTTTGACAATCCTGCACGTCATCATAATCCGAGAGCCGAAAAGTGTTCGTACGAATTCGTTTTAGATCGTTATCCGAATATGTGTTCGTTGCCCGAACACATAAATCTTCCGTGCAAGTGTTCGTTATCCGATTTGTTCAACTTCCGAACTGTTCGTTAACCGATCACCCACTGTATATATCTGCTATAAAACCTTTTTTCTAAAATATACTACTCCAATTTTAATAGTAAAAGCAAGAGTTGTTTTCAAAATTGATAAATTTTAATATTAGTTAATATTTTAAGTCACAAAAATATTCAATGAAACATTAATTAACCTCTTAAACATTTCGTGTTTATCTGATTTTTTTTTCATTTTTATAAAGCTTAATCATCTAATCTTTTCTTTTCATGCTTTTTTGTCCAGGTTCCCGAACATATTTAATTTTTTTAACTTGTTTGTACGCTTTGAGACTGAAAATATAATATCTAAGCTAATTCAATTTCTATATTTCCCAATAATCGATATATCGAAATAATCTCTCAATAAATCATAGAGCAACAATAAAGCATTTCTTGAGACTCATTAATATATATATATATATATATATATATATATATATATATATATATATATATATATATATATATATATATATATATATATATATATATATATATATATATATATATATATATATATATATAACTTTTTTCCATTTAACTTTCTTTTGTCACTATTTATAAGAACAGCATATTAAATAGTTTCCCAATAATCTTTTCAAAATTTCAAATATAGTAGTTTACTCATTGACTAAAGAACAAAAAATATATTTTATTATTTGTCAAATTTAAAAGCATTTGTTATATTTAACTTAAAGAACTGTAAATGAGTTTTAATATAGCTTAAAGTAACAAAAACAACCAATCCCTGAGTAAAACTAATCTATCGGCAAATACTTTTCTTAAATGAAAATAAAAATTTTCTTTATAATAATGAAAATAGCTTAAGAAATAAAATATTAATTGATTAATGTAAAAAGTATCTTCGTTAATATATAGACATAGAAATCGATTTATTGGCTTTCATCTGTGTCAATCGCTTATGGCGATAAATTAGTTGATTCGTCGCAAAAAACAAAAACAATAAAAAAACGATAACGATAAATTAGTAATAAAAAATGTTTATATAAAAAGTACATTCATGAAATTTTTTAGTTTCGAAGCGTTAAAATTTAGTTTAATATCCCGCCAAATAAAATTATTCTGAGCATCCTTAATGGACTTATAAGCACAATCTAGATAATACATTTTAATATTATGTAATTTTCTATATAGCTTGTTACATCAAAACTTTTTCTGTGAAAAAATGTTTCATCTGTATCGAAACCCGTAAACATGAAGTTATTGATTCCTTTTTATGTGGCGGCTTTAAGTTTTAAGCAAGTTTTTTGCTCGGGTTTACTTAATTTAATAAGCGCTGATCCGGAAACATTCCGAAATACGGTGAGAACATTTCATTCATTTCAAAAGTATAATTTTGGTTTTGAATACTTTTATTCACAGTTTCTTATTTATTAATTACAACAAGAAGATTTAGCTTTTACTTCTACTTTGATTTATCAGCTATTTGTTAAGAAATTCCGAGAAACATTTTGTAAAAAATCAGAATGAAACTATTTTAATAGCATTGTTTTCGTAACAATTAAATACATTCGAATAAATTTGTTAATATATCTCTTATAATTTATTAAAATATTTTCTATTCCAAATACAGGAAATTATGAATAAAATTTATGAAATTTTAAACATATACTTTATTTTTTAAAGTATGTATTTAATGTTTTTTGACTATTTAAGCTTCTAAGTTATTTAAATGAAGCATAAATAAAAAGAGTATTGATTGAATACTTTTTTAGTATTTTATAATACGAGCAATCTGACTAATAATATGCACAATAGTATAATGATCAATGTTATCATATCAACATAATTCAACATATTTTACATAAGTCTTCGACGAAAACTGTTTATAAAAGAGGGGAAAAGTAAACAAAATGAATGATTAGAAACACACGTGTTATTGAACTTACATAAAAATAACTGGAAAATAATGGAAATTAAATCTGATCAAAATACTATTTTATTTTCCACAAGGGATATTTTTCTTTTGCATACAACAATGTTAATAAGGATTTTTTTATTTTTATGGTGTTTTTGTTTTATCTCTTTGATAAAACGCAGTATAAAATTAGCAACTTTCTTATATAAATTTGACTTAATTTTGGATATGAGTAATCGATAAGTAGATTTTTCGCAGGAAAGAAAAGTTACAATCTTTTGAGATGGACAATTTTTCTTTAATTCTATTTTTCAAAGGGGTTTTTAAAGAGTTAGTGATTTTTTTAACTAAAATTAAGTCAACATCATTTAAAATGTTCTAGTTAAAAAATAAAAATTTAATAATTACCATAAATTTATAAAATAAAAATGTGTGTGAGTTAATAATTTTTCTTACTTATAAATTTCCAAAAATAACCTTTAAGCTGCAACTATTATTTTCAATTTATGTACACTTAAAACAGGCAAGATTTTTATTATATATTTTACAATAAATATAAGGCCTTATTAATATTCTGATATAAACTCAGTATAAAGATCTGTACGTTATACGATACAATCATTGTTCTGAAACTCTTCTCGCAACCAGTAAAAAGGGTTATGATCTTTCTCCTTTTTAAATTGCTATATGTATAACCACTAAAAGTAAAGAAAAAATATATTCAGCATTGGATATTTACTACTTTCTGTATTTCCATAAGATACATTTTAAAAAAATAACGAATTTATTTTTTTCGATTTTTTAAAAAACATTTATTTTTCTCTCTGACAAGAATGTATTTTTGGTTTCTCCAACATGCCGTAGATCAAACATTAGTAGGTAAAAATTATCAATATTTAAGAATGTGATAACTTCGTAATTAAACTCGAAATTTCCAAGTGTTTCATTCGTCACTGATTTGCTTTCAGATAAGCTACGAGCACACAAGATATTATTTTATAGTACAAAATAGCATTAAAATTAAGAATCTTAAATAGGAATACTAGTTATAGTTATAAATAAATAATATCCTAATTTCTCAAATCAAATTTTCTTTACAAAAGCTATTTACAGTTTTTTATTTGAAACCATGGTTCTTTGCAAAACCTAACCCGGCTTGGCTTGCTAAACTTTAATACTTCCTTAATCAAATAATATCAAAATATATATTTTTATTAAGCAAAATTATTTTAGTTTAATTTGATAGATGATTTCATATTTCAATAGTGTGTGTTATGACTAATGATTAAATCTTGTCATTCTTATAGAGAAATTTTGGCTTTAAAATCCTATCTTTTTATTGCAAAGTACACTTTTGAAACTCTATGCTAGAGTGCTTTTAGCTCACATTGAAAAACATAACATCAGTTAATAAATTTTGATAAATAGATACAAACATTTTGATGTATACTATACGAAATTTTATACAAAAGTTTCTTATTGGTGAAGTCTAAACCTTTTCAAGGGAAAAGCATAGCAGAATTTATTCGCCTATGTCCAAGGCAAAATTGGTATACCATTAAATGCACTGATAAAGTTGATTGACAAAGGATAGTACGGGAGATACTATATAATCTTTGCCGGTGAAATTATCGGAATCACAGGGAAACTGTGATATTGAATAAATCGAATATGATATTTAGTGTCGAAGTACAATCTCATAAAGTTAAAACCCATTAAATTGTTTCCACGATGTATTCGATTCTATTGGAAGCATCTACAGTTAGCTCAAACAGCTAGCTAGCTCAAACAGGATTATGTTCCAATACCCATTCTTTGTCGAAGGAGCTCTCATATCTGCTGGTGTAGGGGCATTAAAGCAATATGTGATCTATATTTTCAACCACTCCACATGTGCCTTTTTCTGTATTGGCTAAGTTAATTCGATCCAATAACACATTAGTTGGAATTGACCCAATTCTAACCCTAGAAATCCAGACATCTTCCATGCGAGATCTTGGAAGAAGACAATGCCAGTTCGTTATAGATAGCAGGTGAGAAAAACTGTGAGCATAACTTGCTGTTCAGCCATTTCTTTAAATAAAAGTTCATAAAATGAATCCGAAAGTAACTGCTGAGATCTTCTGGAGAAATCGATTTATGGAGGCACGCCTGTGGAGCGCAGATTTAGCCATGCAGTCCGCTCTTTCGTGTCAGTCTACTTCAGAATGATCTGGAATCCATAAAAAGTGAATGGAATTGCAAATAGATATCATATCGATGATTTCTGATTCAATTGATTGTATTATTGTAAGAGATTATTTAGAGATGTGTGATAGAGATGAGATACAGGAAAAACTATCAGACAGGATCATATATTTTTGAGCTTTCGTACAGACTTTTTTCACTGCTAGTAAGATATCTAGGCATTCGGCAGTGAAAATAGAATTTTGGGATGCAACCTTTTCAAAAAAGAATAATTATGGGTGTAATTAAAGATTAGTATAACAAAATTTAACATTGGTTTTGAAGCATCTGTAAAAATTGAAATCTTGGTGACTTCATTATATTTAGTTCATGGATTTCCAGATAGTTAAGCCAATTCCTGAAGGAAACTTATAAATTGTTCAAGAAATGTAATTCTAAAGACAAGAAATATTCAATATCAGAACTTGGAAGATATTAAAAACAGAAAAAAATCATATTAATATTAGTTGAATACGACTTGCGCACTTTTAGCTTATTTTGATAATCTTGCTTTGCTCTGAAAAAAAATTCCTGAGGTTAGAATAGTGATTGACAAATAGAGTAGTGCCTATGAATCATATTTAAAACACTTATTTAGTATTCACTTTTTGTGCTTCATAAAATTTTAATCGGATGACCTACACTTTAAAAACATTTGGGGGGAGAACCAGTAAATATTAAACGTGCATAAGAAGCAAATGAAATAAATAAATTACAACTGTGTGTGAGAGTGATTGAGCGTGCGCGCGTGCATGCATGTGTGTTTCTGAGTGAGTGATATTAAATTCAAGCTAAGTTAAAGTGACAGAATAAGAATTCTCTTTAATAATGTAACTTATTCAATGTATTTCCAAATTTATGAATGTTCTCTTATTTTATCCCTACACAAGTATCCGCGATTTACTAAGACCTTTCTTAATCATTTAACAACCCTGTCACATCCCCTGTATAAACCCCCTTTAGTAAAGAACAGTACACAAAGATATCTGAAACCCACTGTGAGAACCACATCTATGCTCAGATGGACAATTTTCCTTTCATCATTTATTTAAATAAATGCTATTTCTGCCTTGCATTCTATCTGGGGCTGGTATTCATTGTTTTATCACAGGGCTGTTTATTGCTTTTCAACTAAATTATGAATTATTTATTGTATTCATAAATAATCCATATATATATATATATATATATATATATATATATATATATATATATATATATATATATATATATATATATATATATATATATACACACACACACGCGCGCGCTACTGTGCGAATTAATTGGGACAAATACAAAAATTTTCACAAATTAATTTGTAGGTATAGGTTAACTTACGTGCAAGGTATAGCAATCTAATACAACAAATGTCCTTCTCGAGCTTGCATGAGATCCTGTACACGGTATGCCATGGATTCCACTAAATAAGAATGTAAATGCTTGATCTCGCCATCACGAAACCAAACTTCTCAATCATTGTTTTCTTTGTTAAGCAGTTCATTTTACTCACACGTCTCTTAATAATATTCCATAAATCTTCGATAGAATTTACAACTTTACGCTGCATTAATAAAATGCCTCAAAATAGCCTCTTGGCTGTCCACACTTTGGTGTCTAAATCTTCCTTCCTTGAATAAATTGATCACTATTTTTAAAAAATCTAATTAAAAAGTTAAATGTTAATAATGTTTACAGAAAATCTCAGTGCAAACTCAAATTGTTAATCAATTCAAAGTACATTAAAATGAGCTTGACTCTCAACGCAACCAAGTTTAGTCTCAGGTTAGAACCATATTTATCGAGCTTAAGTGTCCTGTGTTCGATTCATGTTCACAACCTGAGTTAAAGGTTGCATCTCTGTTTTACACACGCATAGCATCGGAATAGGAGCTTCAATTGCAAAGTAGAAATTATAAAATAATAAAATTAATTATCGGATATTTCTTTTAAAGATGCAGCATATTTCAGCAGAAATACTTATTAAATTCAACTTTAGTTCTGTTGAAATAATGTATTAAATATATTTTTCTTTTTATTACAGTTGTATTGAAAATTAAAAAGTTCCTTCATGTATTCATAATTCATACATTTTAAGGTTGTGTGCACGGGTTCCAATTCAAAACATTTTCTCAAATGTCTAAATTTTTTAGCAAATTTTCATTTATTCAACTGTAAAAAAAATTTTTTTCCTTAAAATTTATAAGAATTTTATTCTAATATATTGAAATAAACCACTAGACAATTTTTTTTACCATATTCTAAATATATCGAAAATTTAATTTGCATGTCCTGTTTTTGGTGACTCAATAAAATAAAAACATTGATATTAAAAGTACATAATGATTTCAGTTCCCTTGATAATAAATTTTTAGCTTTACTAATAATTTCATTATTAGTGCTGAAATATACCTATGCCTTATATATTTATTATAAATTTGTGAAAAATAACTCAAGAAGCTGGAGATGAATTTAAGTAAAATTTGGAAAACTAAACTAAATTCTTTGAAATTTGCTTAAAATTTATTAATTTTTTTATTTGGAGAAAACTAAACTTCATTAAGATATAAGATATCACTTAATACAAATTCAAAATATTGCATGAGAAAATCTTTCGCTGTCTACAGCATAAATTTATAATTCTTTGAAGTTAACGAATTTTTTATTTTCTAAATTTTATCCTTCCCCCAGTCGGTTTTATTTTTGACTTTTGTTCAATTAAAAATGCTTCTGATAGAAGATTTAATTTAAACCAAAATTTTCTTAATATTAATATTATATAAAAAATATTTATATTCCAATTAAGTAAGGAAGAAATAAAATATATATCTACATAAAAATAAAAAGTAAATATATTTTTTGTATATTTCTTTTATTAATTATCTCTAATTAGCAAATAAAAACTGTTTAATAAAATTAAATAATTATATTTATTAAAAATATTTAAGAATATTAATATTTTGAAACACTTATCAAATTTTAAGCAAATATAGGATTTCTGTATAGAATTTTTGTAAAATATAGGATACGTTTTAAAATAATTTTAACATTGAATAAATATATTTTGCATTATTACTATTTTCATGAAGTATAGAATTTCTTAGAATGTTAAAAATAGTTCAACAGTGTGTGTGCCTGTGTGCGTTTGCTTTTTTTTTTATTTTCTCACTTCCTGTCTTTATTTTGTAAAATAATTTTATTTCTCTTCGAAACTATTATAATGCATGTGTTGAAAAAGAAAATAACAGATTCAAAAACGTACTCGTGTAATAATTATTTAATACTTCAGTATAAAAATGTTATAGTATACAAAATGTTCTAAAATTTAGGTTACGTAAAATTGAAAAAAATGCATTAGTTTTATTTGTTAAAAGTATTAAAAATTCACGTAACATGTAAAATTTTTTAACTTCATTACAAATATAGTTTTATGTCAAATTTTCATCGATATAAAAAATATATTTGAGAATCACAGAATTTAAATCATTGATTTTTCTTAATCAAATAAATTTAAATTTTAAATATTCCTTTCGTTATAATATGTAATGCTAATCAAATAGAATTAGTTTGCCCGATTGAGAAATGGTTAAAAATCTATTGAGAAATTATACTTACATATTTCGAGACTTAAAAGAGTGTTTTTTTTTTTTTTTAGCTCATGGAAAGTTTTTGAGATTCCTGAAATGTTTTCTGCCCCATTTCATGAGATTGATTCAAACAAAAAGTTTGCAGAAATTATTCCTTAACGTTTAAATTCGTCTACTGTGAGTATTGTGATTAAAAAGTTCTGTTAGTATTTAGAAAAATTATTTGCAAACAATTACTTCAGTTTAATTTTTTTTTAATATTAATGACAAATTACACATTATAAAAACGTATAATTCTATGAATTATTGAAGAAAATGTCCATAATATGTTTAAATTTATATATTTTAATGCATGTTATTTCATAATATATTTATAAATAGTACCTGTAGTTAATATAAAAATTTCTGTTTACTCATATTTGTAAACTGGTACTACTATCAGCACATCATTTTTGTTTGAAACATAAATAAAAAGTATCATACCAAAAGGCGATCTAACATACCTATATGTTTAGTTACTCTATGACATAACAGATGGCGCCACGCAACACTTCTTTTAAAAATGAATATTTTATATTTTATATAATTAATTAAAATATATATTTAAAATAACACATAAATTATAAATAAAATGTAAGTAATATATAAAATATTAATTAAATACTGTGTAATTTAAATAAAATTAAATAAAACCTGTAGATAAAAATAAAATGTAAAGAACAAATAATCAAGAGTTTTATCATTTTATCTATGATTTGGGCATACTTTCCTATGTCACACAACACAGATAGAAAGGAAGCTTTTAAGTTCTAAACCATATTTCGACAAGATTCTTTGATAACATTTCTAGAGTCGTGCTACCCTTGTTGTGCGCAATCTTTTAAGTACCAAACATTCGACTGCTTAAGTGTTGTCACTATTAAAGAGTGAATATAATGCTTTTAGTCCATGACAGTCCGACGCAAGTCCTACAAGCAAGATATTCGTCAACTTATTTGTATTCCTTCACTTTATTTTTATTTACAGTGCGTGTTCAGTTAACGAACATAATTCGTAACAAGTTCGAAACCTGAATTGTTCATTAACCGATCATCAATTTACCATAATTTGGTGAAATTAATTAATTTGTTCCAGATACCCTAAAAATGAAATTTAAAAAATGCATAACTTCTTAGTAAGTTTATTTAAAAACAGTAATGCATACGTATAGCCTTATATATTAATCAGTTTTTTCCTTTTTTTGTTAAGAAACATTAAAGAAATTGTCCAATGTCGATAGATTTCTTAATGATTTTTCGGAATTATTTAATAGCATTGTTGTTGTTGCCTTTTGGAATTCGTCATTCAAAACTACGTCTAGGATGGTGTATGAACAAGATGGAAAGGAGGCAGTCAAAATGAAATCAAAACCGAAACTCATAGACAACTTCGGCTATAACTATTTTATGGTAAAAAAATTCTAGTATAGAGCTTTGAAGCTCAATAGTCAAGCAACATAATTCAAGATAGAAAAACGATTTTTGGTCCATTGAGTTTGGTAACCCTGCACTTAATGCTCCGAGAGCCGAAAAGTGCTCGTTCGAATTTATTTTAGTTCGTTATCCGAATATATGTTTGTTGTTCGAACACAAAAAATCTTTCGAGAAAGTGTTCGCAGCTCGAACTGTTCGTTAACGGGTCACCAACTGTATTTATTTTTCTTTAATTCCCGTTTTTTCTCTATCAATAAGAAAAGGATAGTTGTTTTGTAATATTTTTAAATGGTGTTTACTAAGGAAATGAGCATTTGATTTCTTATCGATAACGTAAAATAAAATTCACTAGCTTATGCGATAAAATTAAGAAAGAAAAAAATGTGAAAAACCAGAAAGTTTGTGGCGCCATCTATCAATTGCTTTTAACAATAGATTTAAATAAAAAAGAAACCTATAGGAAAAATATAGATGTTTTAGTAAATTCCTTTGTTATGTGTTTGTGCTATATATTTTTTCACTGAAATTATATATGATTTTAAATTTAAAGTTATTAAATGCAATTTAAAATATTTATTAATTTTAAAAATTATCAGCCTTATGATACTTCAATAAAAAAATTTCCTTTATTTAAAAGTTAATATTAATATGTAACATTTTTTATTTACATTCGAGGCAATATACAATAATATTTTTTGATTAAATACATCGATATTTTGGATATTTAAATACCTTATATTTATAGAAAATTGCTTAAAAATCTTTTTCATCATTATCAAATATTTTAAATAAAATATTTTCATATTCCTCAATAACTTTCATAATTATATTTTGCAGCAATTAGTATTTTAGATGGTTTTGAGATTATTCTTAAAGTCATTGCGTTGATGATATAACACAAATATTAAAAAGGAGTGAAACTCATTATAATTCTTACATTAGATCTCAAACAAAGATATTTGTCACATTTAAGTTGTGCATTTATACGATAGATGGCAGCATTAACAAATTTGATAAAATTAAAACTTCTATATTAAGAAATACTACATCTCTATCGGACAAATTTGGAGTGATTTCATAATTTAAATTTTCAAAAATATTGATTGAAAAGAAATATCAATTTTCCTATCGTAATTGTTTGTAGTTGCTAGTAAGATATCCTTCATCCTTTTATGTAAATAGTACCTTCCTTTGCAAATAGCAGTTTGAAAGAAGAATTCTAAATAAAAATTTAACTTTTAAATTATATTTTTAATTGCCTCCTGTATTATATTTCTTTAAATGGATGGATGAAATTCCATTACAAAATAGCAATATTATGTAACGCTAATTACAAATAAATTATGCTACATTTCCACGATAAAATATTGGAATCTAAATATTGTATCTCATATTCATTAAAAAAAATAACTCTATATAGAATGTAAGTTTTGAAGGTAATTTATAACTTTCCAATACTAACGAAATGTATCGAATAAAATTGTCACTATGCCACAGTAGATAGAAGTGAATTGTCAAAATATAAGAATGCTATTGTGTGAGTTAATTAAATTATACTAATTTGCTGAACTAAGCAATAGAAAGACGTTCATAGAAAGAAAATTTATTCTGTTAACTATGCTAAAATATAACAACTATGTTGAAATATATTGATCAACTTGTTAAAATTTTTTAATATTAAAACATTGCATATAAATTATTTTACCTTAAAAAATATGAACTATGAAATCAAAAACTCAAAAAAGGAAAGAAATTTTAAAATGTTATTAAAAAATTAAAAATAACTAATTTTAGAAAATAAAATGTGATTATTTTAGTTTTATTTTCTGTTTAATTGCAGAGAACAAACCCATCATACTAATAACAACACGTCGATCAAAAGATGATGATTCCCATGGCTCTTCAGAGCCGATCCTACTTGAGAAATGAATAAATAACTTTATTAAAGAATTTTGATTAAAGGAGAAAGGATTAATTTTATTTAATAATTCAAAACAACGAATAATTAAATCAATTTTATTATATATACATACACTACTTGCCATTAAAATTGCTACACCAAGAAGGAATGCAAATAACAGAACGATATTTATTGGACACATACATTATAGTGGAAAGAACAAGTGATTAGACTTACAGGAAATTAGGATGTATAGATCTTGAGAAATCAGTACCCAGAGCAGCCACCTCTGGCTGCAATAACAGCATTTATCGGCCTAGGCATGGAGTCAAACAGAGATTGTATGGCATGAACGGGGATCTCAGTTCATGCAGCTTCAAAAGTATGCCACAATTCATCGACAATAGTGGATGGTGAGTGATGGCGTGCCAATCGCTCGGCAACCATTGACCACACGTTCTCAATTGGTGACAGATCAAGAGAACGTGCTGACCAGGGTAACAGTTGAACCTGTTCTGTATCAAGGAAGTTCAGAACAGTTCGGGCAAGATGCGGTCGTGCATTATCCTGTTGAAACAAAGCGTTAGGGAGGACTCGAAGATAGGGCAGAGCCACGGGCCTTAACACATCGGAAATGTAATGGTTGCTGTTCAAAGTGCCGGTAATGCGAACAAGAGGTGATCGAGACGTGTATCCAATGGCACCCCATACCATCACTCAAGCAGATGGGCCAGTATGGCGATGTTTAATGCAAGCTGGTAATGCGCGTTCTCCACGATGCCTCCAAACACGGATGCGGCCATCATGGTCCTGTATACAGAAACGAGATTCATCTGTAAAGATGACGTGATGCCATTCCCGCGCCCAAGTTCATCGCTGATCACACCATTGAAGGCGCTCCTGTCTGTGACGCAGCGTCAATGGTAGGCGAAGCCATGGTCGCCGTGCAGACAATCCATGCTGCTGCAAACGTCGTCGAACTGTTCGAGCAGAAACTTGTTGCCTTGCAAATGACTCCATTTCTCGACTGAGGGTTCGTGACGTGGCTGCACGATCCCTTGTGACCATGCGGATAAGATGTCTGTCTTCTCTGCTGTTAGTGATGGGGGGTCGCTGAGATCCTGCATGACGTTCCGTATGATTGTCCTGAACCCATCGATTCCATATTCTGCTAACAGTCATGGAGTCTCGAGCGACGCGAGCAGAAATATTGCAGTACGATAAACCGCAATCCCGGTAGGCTATAATCCTTCCTCGATCAAAGTCAGACACGTGCTGATATGCATTTCTTCTTCTTACACGAGGCATTACAACAACTTTCTTTGCTGAAAACAACGTTGAAACGGAAATTGAGTATGAGAAAACTGCTGTCAAATCTCTGGTTTTATACACATTGTAGATGTCGCTACTGTCGCCTGCTTTGTATGAATGCGCTGAAAACCTAATCATTTGCATATCACAGCAAGTTCTACCTGTCATGCAAATTTCACATGTGTGGTGAGCCGCTTTCCTGGTGTAGCAATTTTAATGACCAGTAGTGCAAAACAATGACCCTTGTACAACAGAGAGAAGCCCAAGAAGTTCATAGGGAGTTCTGCGATTACAAAACCTCATTTCAGAAAACGAGGTGGAGTGATTGTAAAGAGAGATTTTGTTTCGATTGAAATAATTGATTTTGATTCGATTGGATAAATAAAACTTTCTTAATTGCTGGTAACTATTGAGGTTTCGTTTTCTATCGATCTAAAACTTCTACAGATCCAAAAAGTGACTAACAGTTATACTTGAGGTGATATCGAACTTATGAACCGAAGACCACAGCATTAACCATTCGGCTACAAGCTGGGTGATGACTAAACAGGATTCTTGAATATATCCCTTGGTCTCTAAAAACCAAGAAAATAATCAAACATTGGAAATGTAGTAAAACCAAAAATAATTCTGATAGAATCATTTTAAAAGATTACTTCGAGAAGAAATTTATTATCAATGGTGATAAATATATTACACACCTCTGTAAATATTTAGATTAATAAACAATGTGTTCAAAATTTTGCTAATAATGCACCTGTTCTGTGTTCTCACAGAGGAATTGAAAGTAAGGAAGTATATAAATTTTTGCTGCATTCACTTAATTATTACCGATCTGACCTCATATATTTGTAGATATTTATTGCCAATGCTAAAACTACTTACGAATTTGTATTGCAATAGCAATTTGTATAATACAATTTTTATTGAAATTCTAATCCTAATTAAATGGTCCACAACAATAACTTTTAATTTATTGACAATATGAAAGTCAAATTTCTATCTCTAACTAGACTTAAAGTTTAAGTAAAAGTTTTTACTTATTTTATTTCACAAATGCCTATATATAATAACTTAAACAATTAGATCACAAGCCCAATAAATAGTACCCAATGTTAAGCGTCCCAATACTTATTAATAGTATCTTCATATTGAGAAAACACAATACGGATATTTATATAAATGTTCAAAAATCAAACATTGAGTTACACAAAATACACACGCACGCACGCACACAAATAAGGCATCTACCACTCCAATTCAAAGTGGAAATCTAGTCGGATGTCTAAATAGAACCAAATAACGGTCTTTTTTTCTAAACCGGAAATAGTTCTTAAAAATTTAAATAAATCTCACCCTGGAGCTACCAATTAATAACTCGTTGCCTCATATTTTTTCTTTTAAATTCAAAATCAAAATTTCAAATTTTCAGTTTTAAAAAGGAAATATATTCAAAATATAGATTGTGCAAATGATAGACTGCTAGCAACTCAATCGTCAGTGAGAAGCATGTACAAAGTAATTCTTTTTGAAATTGTTTATAAATAGAATTGAACAAAGCAAAGTTCGCACTGCTTATCTCATGGGCAATCCATTGGAGTTTAAAACAAAAAGATTAGACAACTTTTGTACCTCAGTAATTACAGAATTTATTAGTATGTAGAATAGAGAGAGAGAGAACATATAAATATATATATTTAAAAAAATAATTTCTCAGGATATTTATTTCATTGTATTATTCCAATTTGCCATTATATAAATGAAAAAACAAAAAGTAATATTTGTTGCAATTCTCTTTCACAATCAACCTACACAAAATATAAAGTACAAGATGTATAACAAATATCAAGAAATTAATAATTCTGAATTGAATAAACCAAACATTGGATTTCTTTCTTTCTAATATTTTCCATATTTGTTTTTATCTCTTCAATTTATAAGCTCTGACTTCTCCCAGTAGTTTATTTAACGGCAAATCTTTTTACATGCCTTTATCAATTCTTCCAGTTCCTTGGATCCATAACAAAGTAGATGGATAGGAACTTTTCGCAGCATTTCCTTACGGCAGTGCATGTACCATTGTAAAATGATAATATTCTCTCAACGTTTTATTTACAGTATAGTTCTTGTCCATTATTTTGGCAGAAAATTTTCTACATTTTGAGATGAGCAAATAAAAATAAGAAATACAATATTTAATAAAGGACATAGAATTATTTTACAGTATCTGTCGGACAGTCTTTATTTTTCTAAAATCGCAAAAAAAAATGCTTGAAATACCAATTAACTTTGTTCAATTCAATTAACGTATATTATTTTCTGCAGTCTACTTTTCTTGCTACTTTGATGTTTTTCAAAGAACTTATCTACAAGAACATTTTTGTCATATCTGTTACATGTTTGCGAACCCAAGAAGCAATTGAGTTGTTATTGCTCAAGCCGCTGGTTCAGTATTTGATTAGCTTTTTTTCCGTTCTGGCAGGCAGTACATGCAATGTGATTCGGGATCAGCTTTATATATTAGATCTTAATATAATTGGTTCTTGTGAAGATTTTGATTTTGAAAAAAATGATTTAAACAAATTAATGTACATCTTTGAAAATGCAAATTTTAACGTATTATCTATAATATTAAGTAACCTCATACTAAATCTAACTTTATTGTTCAAAAACATGACATTCCGTGAGTGGTCTTCAAGAAACATTCATTAAAATAAAATTCTTGATTCTATGGAATACTATCAAGAAAAAAGTAGGAATTTTTTGATGTTGTACTGATGAATATGTAATTCCTCGTTATAATAATTGTCTGCATTTCCATGTTTTTTTCCATTTAATAATTTAAAAAATTCCGAAACATAAATTCTTAGTTCCCCAAAAATTGTATACGCATTTTTAACTGAAACAGTTACTAGTTGGATGATTTTATCTCCAATTTAAATTATTCCTACACTGTATAGTAATAAATATCTATGAAAATGAAGGGGAAAAAAGAATATGTATTGCAAACTTCAAAAACAGTTACCGCACCACCCGCAGTGACAATATCCGAGTGATGACTAAACGCTATCGGAATTCTTCCTCAGAATTTCTTTCCGCTAAGTCTGTTCTATTAATCTCCAGCATGACCATGCATCTACTCCGATCTGTGTCCGGATTCACCTTCATTAGGCGGGGAAAAAGAGATGCCAAAAACGCGGAATCAAAAAAGAAAGGTAGTGATCCCATAATCCCGCTGTCGGCTGGCTCTGGTGATGATACTTATTTGCTACTATTCGTTGCTACTGGCAACGATTGTTGACAGATATGACAGCCTGCATACATCAAAAGAAGCTGGTTTCCTTTTTCTTTCAACAGTGTTCCAACTAGCAACAGGTAGTCTTGAAAAGCAAAACAAAAAGGCTACCGCGATTTGACAGGTTCCGTTTGACCCCTCTTGGCTCAGACCTTTATCTTTTACTTTGACAAGTCTGAAGCTATTAGATCTGAGTAGCCGATATCGCGCCAAGCGTTGGGGGTGGTGATTGAAGTTTGAGATCTTAAGCTGATCAAATGGATTGGTAAGAAAAACTAACTCGCCATTTCGAAAGAATTCTAAGAAAAATTTATAATTAAGAGAAATGGGAAGGAGATTATTCCCCCAGACATGTACTAATGAGATCATTTTTTCAATAATGTTTTACTGAGAAACTTACAGAATATTATTCTAGACAGTTAAATAAAGGAATTCCGAGTGTAAAATACTCAGAAATATTTTTAGTACTGTTGGGGATAATGCCGTATGCAGATTATATTTTAAAATCTGAAATAAATTTAAGAAATTAGCTAATATAACAATTATGAAAAATCAGACGTTATGCTTGTTAGGATACTAGTTTAGAAGTGATGATAACAATCCTTCTAAAGAAATTACTTGTACCAATCCCATAGGAGATGGAAAGAAAAATACCACCAATTAGATTGAATTTAAAATTGTGGAAAAGATCTAAAGTTGTTGTTGAAGATAAACAGTTTCTGTCATTTCAGTCGTTTCATCTATTACTAATCTGATCTATCATCATATTCTTTATTCCTTATCTTAGATCACTCTTTATAGAAGAAGATTGTTGTAACTCCTTATATAAATTTTAGCAATTAATAATAGAATTAATTAGATTTTAATTAATTTATTAAATTTTAGCAATTGTACAGAGAGAAAGAATATTAAACTCTTAATACGTCTGAAAATTAACAAAATCACGATTGAAAAGAAAAGAATCAGAAATCTGATTACTTCTATTGGTATGCATAAATTAATCATCATACGATTAGTATGAATTGATTTCAAAGGATTGGCATCCAACATGACCAAAGCACATAATTCCATGTTTGT